>JASANB010004523.1:0-10338 GCA_030248155.1 Sabatieria punctata | reverse complement strand
GTACATGCTTCGTTCAGTTACGTATTGCTTTTCTGCTATTTTTAGCACTGCGCTTTATGAGAGTACTTAGCAACGTTTGACTCTAAGAGTAACGACAATGGCCTGACTTACCACCTCCAGTCATTACTGTGCCAGTTCTACCACCGCCGTAACACATGTCTTAATCGATGGCAACTTATAGCTAACTGCAGCTTCTTGTGCACTTTAACATCAAGGGCGCAAGGCGTAACCAGCTCTAGCAAAAAAGTCACCAGAAAACATGGGCCAAAATCCTGCAGCGCTTAGGCTTGCATATTCAGTGGCGTATCCAGGATTTTGGAAAGGGGGGTGTAAAATTTTGAAAGTGCCTGGTTGGGCTTGTGCCCAACCAGGGCGAGAAAATGTTGAAAATTTGGCCTTCAAAAACGCATTTAGAAGGCATTCTGAGCACAAAATCGATAGTTTTAGTACATAATTCATTAGTTTCTTATATTTTTGACAGACTTTTTCTTCCTACCTCCCCACCGCAAAGGGGGGTGTACACACCCTACATCCCCCTGGATACGCCACTGTGCATATTGCGCACGTTATAGGTGTACGAGATCTATTCAGCTTTTCTGTAAGAGTAGACAAAGCCTTGCATTTTTTAGCAAAGTTAGTCGATTATGCGAGCCAGGGTTGCACTGCAGAAAACGTATTTGTAAACAATCAGATATAACATTTGAACTGAGCATCCGATTGATGCGGCGAGTGAATCAATTGAAAGAGCGGGAAATTCTGCACAATAGGGACAAATTTCAGGTTGATTAACCAGAAACTACAGGAGTAGTGACCAGCCTAGTTAGATGGTACCGGAAATTCGGTCAGATTCAGCATACACATTAAAATGTGAAAATTACTTGGGACTGAAGAACTGGACAGGCAAATGAAGCTGATATTCTGAAAGAGCATGTCCGTTTTAGTATGGGTTGCAAGTGACAGCTCTCTAGGTGCCTTCGACAAAGATTAATTGATCTACATTTGCTTGTCATGCCTAAAAATCGTGATCAAAAGGGTCATCTTCAAAGCTGCACAGCTCCCAAACAAAGCCGAATCGGTGGGTTTGCCTGTAGGTTTTAATACATCCTTACATGGTCAACTTATGTTGAAAATATCAGCTCTGGAGCTCGTTGCCACATAGGCACTTCTTTCAATTGAAAGACACGTCTATTTCGGGTCCCCCGAACTTTAATAAATCGCGTCTGAATCTGGCAGTTTTCATAGTATTCATTTTGTTCTCTATTGCGTTTGAAAGAGCGGGAAAATCTGTATAAGTGTGTCCAATTTCAAGGTGCTATCTCGAAAGCTGCCAATTTGACAGCAGTTGAAAGAGCATGGAGGAGCCAAATCTGGGAGATCCGGCGCAGCACCCTTCTTCAAAGCATTACTCCGGTTTGAGTGCGGCCAGAGCGAAACCGACGCGGCTGTGGGGGTTTCATAATAGGGCAATTCAAATGAGCCAATAAAAAAGGGGGGTCAAAAAATTCCATCGGCCGCCCACTGCCTGACTTTTTTTGGCAAGGACTCTTAAACCTTTAGGTGGGGGCTCTATCTAGCACCCTCCACAAGAGTCGGCTGCCGAATCGGAGGGCACCATTGAATTACTCGAATTGACAACAAAAAGTGGTTTCTGGAAACCTGTCAGGTAAAAAAGGCCGTTTTGCACCGCAAAGTATGTTTCACTATGGAAGGGAAAAAGTTCGACCATTTTTGAGCTAGTAAGTACCCCTCGGGAAATCGCTCGTAACTTGCTTAAAAATCGTCGTAGACCCATGAAAGTGATATGATTCGAGACGGCAAGACTCTGTGAAATCCGAATCTGGTATCGGCGTCAAATTTTAAGCACGTTTAGAGGGGATCAAGTTGGACAAATTTTTGCCGAAAGTTTTTGGCAATTTTCATAGTTAATATGCAAAGGACAAGAATAAATAGTGGCATAATGTAGAGGGGATCGTTGGCTACAAGTAATAATATAATCTCATAAGGGAGTCTAGAGGAAAATTTTTGATAAAAAAATTCAAAAATCGTGACTCGCCAATAATTTCAAGTAATTTCACGTTTGCAACAAGCAAAGTTGTGGGATGTTAGGTAGGTTTTGGAAGGTTCTTTTACCTCTGTTTGCACCGTCTTACTACTGTATTGTACTGTTTGTACATATAGCTGTCCTCTTCTCGGTGTTTAGATACTGTTTAGAGCCTCCTAATTGTTTTTCTCTTTATGTTAGTTGTCTATACGAACAGAGTGACCGCAGAGACTTAGATATAACTGAATTTTTTATACTGTAAACCCAACTTTGCAGAAGGGTTCTCCAAAAAGTTATTTATAAAAGACAAAACATTAATAAAAGCGCGATAGCGCGCCAAAGCCCGTATTATGAGTTAGTGCAGGACTGAGTTGATTACACGAGATTGAAACATAACTTTGACTGGTTCTCAGTCCTCAAATAGCGTTATATTCTGTGCTTCTGCTTTTTCATACTTCTTTTAGATGGGCCAGGATCTAGGAAGGAAGCAACCTACAGTACCGTGTGTGTACTCAGAATTTGGACACAGTAGTCAGAGAACTGAAAAGTAGGTGCCGTCAAAAATGTGCTCTCTCGAACTACTGAACGCTTTCAGTTAGCTCCCTTTTAGGCTGTAATTAACTTTATTAATGACTTGGTGCGCCCGCAATTAATCTAAATATAATTAACTGCCACTGCACGTATCAGTTCAAGAGGTGTGCCCTAAATTAACTAACTGCTCGCTCATTGAAGCAGCTAGACCGCAAGCTGACTAAGTCAAACCAAAGTGTGATCAATCTTTACTCAAACAATTGCCCAGATATCGCTTCGGAGCCCTGAAACTAAAATCAATTATATGTGTAGGCAGTTTCAGGAATTAAGACCATTAGGACATAATATCTGGTCAGGGCTATAACAGTGAGCGTCTTAACGCAGTTTATCACTTTACAAACGGCGTTTAGTGCCTGACTGTCTAAATCGAGCATGTCTGAGTCTTTAAACCAACCCTCAACAAATTCTGTCCTCTTTTTCAACAGTCTACAGCTAGAGGGGTTTCAGCACCGATGGCCAATTCAACCGAAACTATTCCTAAACTGCAGTTGGATGAGGTGGTGGTTGGTCTCAGCTATGTGCTGGTGTGCCTGACAGGGCTGCTGGCCAATATTCCATGTCTGATTGTGATCCGCACCGACTCCGAACTCAAGGAGCACTCCTGCTTTCGGGCAAGTCAATAATCTATTTTTTCCGTAGACAGATCAGTAAGATTTACGCAAGTTTCCATTGGCGTATCTGCAATGGTTGTAATACATCGTGCATTCCTTGCATAAATCTTAGACAGACAGATGGACGGACGGACAGACGGACGGATGGACAGATGGATGGATGGACGGACGGACGGATGGAAGGACGGACGGACGGACGGACGGACGGACGGACGGACAGACGGACGGACGGACGGACGGACGGACGGACAGACGGACGGACCAGACGGACGGACAGACGGATGGACGGACCGGACGGATGGATGGATGGACGGACGGACGGACGGACGGACGGATGGACAGACGGACGGACGGACGGACGGATGGACAGACGGACGGACAGACAGATGGACGGATGGACGGACGGACAGACGCGGACGGATGGATGGACAGACAGACGGATGGATGGACAGACGGACGGACAGACAGATGGATGGACGGACGGACAGACGGACGGACGGACGGACGGACGGACGGACGGACGGACGGACGGACGGACGGACGGACGGACGGACGGACGGACGGACGGACGGACGGACGGACGGACGGACGGACGGACGGACGGATGGACGGACAGACGGAAAGAATCGGTCTTGCAGATGATGTTTGCACTGGGCATATCGGATCTGGTCAACCTCACTACTCACATGAGTGCAGGGTTCGCTCTAATGACCGGGCTCGCCTACCGAATTCCTTACTGGTGCGCCTGTTTAGTACCAACAAAATGGAAAAGGTCACAAATTAATTATAATAGTTGTGTCTAGGCTGAACAAGTACGTGTCCGGCACGACCAACGCTATTGGCTGGTATTTCTACTTGATAATGTGTCATGGAGTGGCTTTTAATCGCTTTATCAGTATTTGTTTCCCTCAACTCACCGTGCGTCTTTTCTCTCCATTTGCTACCATGGTAATGTTAGTCTTTCGAATAGTGAACTAAGAATCATGCATGCAGCAGCAATTTTGGGAATAGTCTGCTTTAGTTGCTGAGATATTTGCCCTCAAACAAAGTAGAATCAGAGATTTTCGTAATGAACAAAAGCGATTTTTATTATTCCGTTGCACTTCAGAATAAAACAGATTCCTGCTGCTAAAGACAGCAAGTCAGGAGGCTTTACAGGTGACACAAACGTTCGGTTACTTCACCAGTAAAGTCTCGTTAGCCCCCAGCAGTAGGAATCTGTTTTATTGTGAAGCGCAACAGAACTTGTTCATTGCCAAAATCTGTTTTGACTTAGAGGTGAAATACAGTATAGATAAAAAAAATGTCCCATCGCTTTTTCGGCCTTCACTCAAACGTTTCGTTCTCAGTCACTTCTTTACCGATTTGGCTCAAATTTTCAGCAAAAATTAACAACATGGTTGGCTAAATATTCTGCAAGTTTAGTGCCAAAATTCCGACTCATACTGGTTTTATGATCCGAAAACTAGGAATGAGGGTGGTCCACGCAAATTTATTTTTTTTCGGTAATACAAGGAGTACAGTCCTGGAACTTGCAGGAATGATTGGTGTTGCTATTGGGCATAACATACTAAGCGGGCAGCCCTGTAGCTCAAAGGGCACTAAAATGGGGGAATTTCAAAAACATGAGTAAAAATCCCATAGTTAAGAAATCTGCACCTTCTAGAATCAAAGCACTGAATCTGTTGTTAATCAACATAGATTGTAACAGGAAGTTCGACAAATAAATGAACCTGATATTTAAGCTCTGTTCCACACCATAGTAACCATCCCTGCAGCGTTTTTTGAAAATTGAAAATCTTTAGAATCGTCATTTTGCCGGTTTTACGAAGAAAAGTCATATTTCGTCATGTTTTTGAAATTCCCCCATTTTAGTGCCCTTTGAGCTACAGGGCTGCCCGCTTAGTATGTTATGCCCAATAGCAACACCAATCATTCCTGCAAGTTTCAGGACTGTACTCCTTGTATTACCGAAAAAAAATAAATTTGCGTGGACCACCCTCATTCCTAGTTTTCGGATCATAAAACCAGTATGAGTCGGAATTTTGGCACTAAACTTGCAGAATATTTAGCCAACCATGTTGTTAATTTTTGCTGAAAATTTGAGCCAAATCGGTAAAGAAGTGACTGAGAACGAAACGTTTGAGTGAAGGCCGAAAAAGCGATGGGACATTTTTTTTTATCTATACTGTATATCAGGAGCCAAGCAGGGAATCTTGATAAAGGTTTCAGCAATCTATCCGTTTTTCATTTAAGACATGATCTCTGTAAATGCCAACTTCCCATAGGTACAGTTTCCCCTAACTTTGTTGGATCTTTGAACTATAGATATTGTTGGATAGCGCTTCCCTCACATAGTGAGAAACCACATTTGAATTTTTCAATTTCCCACCCTCTTTTGAAAAACGATGGGAAAACTCCAAAAATGGTTTTCCGAAAATAACTTCTGAACGAAACAACAATTTGTAAAACTAAACACACCATTGAATTGCTCAGGAAATTCTGCATCAGATAAACTATAAACTTTTCGGCTCATAATAACTTGCGCGAATCAGAAGTTTGGCACCTAACTTGCACAGTTATGTTGCTAATTAATCCTGAAAACTTGAGCCAAATCGATGAAGACATGACCGAGAACTAATCGTTCATGTTCGGAAAAGAGGGGTTTACAAATTTTGGCCCACACTGTATGACTTTGAGATGTGGATTCTGGCTTGCGGTGTCTACAGCTCAATGTTCTGGTTGGCGATGGTGCTACCGAAGGGCGGTTTCATCTTTATTCCTTCTATCTACTCATACTACTTCGATGCCGAGAAAGCGTGGTACACGCCTCTCAAGACAGCGTCCTACTATCAGAACATCATCAATGAGGTCTGTACTGCTACTTGGTATATCTGCATCATCGTTTACCTCAGAGCTACGGTACACTCTCACTCAGCCACAGTGTGTTTTCCCAAACAAATAGGATGGTGCTTTTGCAGCGCCATAAGATGACGGCCAATCAGAGTCAGATGCAGAAGAAGGAACGAAAGATAATGAAGCAGGCGGGAGTGATCTGTCTTTACACCATGTCCTGGGACCAGTACTGGCATGTGGCTCCAGTCCTTTACAACCGCTTTGGCTTCAAATACACCTTTGCCGTAGGCAACCTTCTCTGGATCTGCAACAGTTGTGTCAACCCTCTCGTCTATCTCACCTTGAATCGGTAGTTCTATTCAGTATGTACTGCCATTTCAAAATCAGCACCGGCCAGCATCGACCGACCGACCGACCGACCGACCGACCGACCGACCGACCGACCGACCGACCGACCGACCGACCGACCGACCGACCGACCGACCGACCGACCGACCGACCGACCGACCGACCGACCGACCGACCGACCGACCGACCGACCGACCGACCGACCGACCGACCGACCGACCGACCGACCGACCGACCGACCGACTTCTGCTTACTTCTGTTTGCTAGTTGTTCACCCCTTTATGCGTGTGAAAGTCTAGGTGGGTCCTGTTGCAGTCTCATCAAGGTAAATTTGCACATAATGACATTTGCGTGATTGGTCTAGAGAAAAGCGTGATTTTGAAAGGTCTTTTTGCGTGGTTCCGACTGTAAATATTGGTTGGCCAATTTGTAGAAGAATCAAGATCAAAGTTTGGCAGATGCTGCGCAAACTGAAGCCGACGGTGCAACCGCAACCCTCTTGAGCCACCAACCACTGACAGAAGTCCGAATTTTCAACAGAACTTCTTTTGGCTTTCTTTTTCTCATTATATGTCTAAATTCCAACTTGAACTCTGTGTGTGGAGAAGTACTATTTTTCAGTCTGAATATCTTTGTCCATTTGAGTTGTTGAGTGAGTCCCAGGTCAGCACACTACCGAATAAACATATGTATCAAGTTGTACGGTTGATAATGTGCTTGAAACGATGTACCTATAACAGGTCCGGGCCTGGGGAGTGGTGGGGTAGGGAGGTTTTGTCTGCCCCGGAGGTTTTACCCAGGGAGGGTTCAAAATTGCAAAAGATCTAAAAGGCCAGGAAATGCGTTCTTAGCTAATTTAACTAATCATGACCAATTTGAAGCCAGCCATAATGCGTTTGACAGCTATATGCAAACATAAAATGACAAAAAGGCTTCTAAAAATACCTATCTGTCTTGAACAATAGCCAGTGGACAAAAGCCTGTTTTGAGCCCAAAAAAGGTTCCATGACGCATAGTTCTGAAACGGTTTGGACCAAAATTGTCTTTTTCATGTATATCTTTATCGTATGACTCACACACATGTAACAAGTCACCTGCCGATGGGGGAGAGGGGGTTGGGTGATCTGGCGCCGGTTGGGTGGCCTGAGCTCAAATTCTAGGAAGGGAGTTGGGTCCTAAAAGCAAAAAATCGTAATAAATCGCTAATTTGGGCTGAGAACTGAATACAGCTGAGAACTGAAAAGAGCTGTTTTATGGCGATTTTAGCAATTTTTAAGTGTCTGAAATTCTAGAAAATTGTTCAAAAATTTGCTGCCAGTAAAATTGGAGGGGGTTGGAAAAATCGTCAAGGGGGAGTGGTGTGGCCTATTTCGGGTGGGGTAAGACCCCAGACCCCCGTTACATGTATGTTTTGTTTACTATCAACCACTTAACCTTGAGTTTCTCTAAGCATTTTGATGAATACATAAGACTTGCAGTTGTTTCTACTAGAAAATCGGTTAAGGTTGGAATGCTGTCAAACTTTGTATTGCATCGTCGAATAGCGAGCGTTTGTGATAAATAAACCAGTGTTGTCATTTTCCTTTCTACTGTCGATTCGAATTTTGCCAGTCACTAATCGTCGCAACCCGGCAAACCGATTTACCATAGACGTTTCTACGTAGGGATCTACGGATGCAACGGAGTTGCGGTATTATGCAGTACATACCGCATAATGCGGTATAGGTATGCGGATGCGGTATTTTAGGAACCGAATAATACCGCATACCTATATCGCATAATTTTGCTCAATTATAGCTCTAAAATTGCAAAAATTGAAAAAATTGTGCATCCCTAAACGTTTCATTTTGGATTAGCTAACAATGTGCATGACTGCAGTACTCCACTCCACCCATAAAATTATTTTGTAACAGTGTTGTGAAAGAGCTAAAGTTAAGGACGACCACCGATTAACGATAATTTATAGACTTACTAGCAAACTTAAACACTGTTTATGTAAAGTATCGCTGCCTTTTACAGACATTTCTACATGTTGATTCACTCATTGTCGCCAATACTTTTTGTTTTGCACTGTTTTTGCACATCTATGATGTTATTTGGATTCAGCAGTATCTTCAAGTTAAGTTTGAATTTCAACCGAACATTTATTTATTTATTTATTTCACAAGTATTTTCGTTCACACTGTATGTAGTGCAAGAATATTCACCACACCAACCACTCAAGTCTGTTGCCTTGAATAAACTTAACTTAACTTAACGATGACTTTTGCGCTGCATCGATTGGAAATTCAAACGACGGCAAGCAGGGCGATGATAATCACTGGAATGGAACGCTGGAATGGAATGGAACGGCCATGATAATCGCTGGGATGGAACGGGAACGGCAAGTTTGACCGACAAAATATTTTAAACGCATGCTGCAACTATTTACGAGCTTGTATGCGTCTGGAACCACCTACGCGCAACATAATACCGGATGGAAGCTTTCTCAGCTCTGTTTGTGTGCTGTCTATTCGGACGTAAAAAGTTTTTTCTTCTTAAAAAATCATGGACATGCTATACATCAATAGCAAACGGAATTGCAACACAGTTGTAAAAACAGAGCAGAGCCTACTCTCAGATTAGTTCATCATAAGGTTTTCACACTTTTCCACACAAAAAATATCGAAAATTTCAATGCGAAATATCGGCATATCGATATCGATATCGATATCGATATTGGAAAAAGGGTCGATATATCGAGTTTTTTGGAAAAAGGGTCAATATCGATATATCGTCAGAACCCTAATATTTCGGATCTGAGCTGTGCCCTGACTGCAACCTTGAGCGGCACACTACCTATCTGACTGTGCAACCAGACCCACGCTTTTGACGGTACAGGATCTATGGACCGACCTGATCGCCTCTGCCGCTTTCCTGGGGATATAGCTGCATGCGGCTATTAACAACAACAACAACAACCCTAATATTCCCTATGCAGTTATCTCATTAATTAATCCTGAAAACTTGAGTCAAACCGATAAGACAAATGATCGAGAATGAATAGTTTGAGTAAAGTTCGAAGAAAGGGGTGAACACTTTTTTGGCCCATACTGTATGCACAGAGTGTGGAATTTGAAATTTGATTGAAGTGGTACCATATATGGTACCGGCACCTTATACGGTGCCAGCACCATAAACGGCGTTAAGTGCCTGACTGTATAACTACCCTTAAGTGGCATGTACTGGCTTTTGCTTTGGTTAGCGTCGTACTTGAAAGACAGAAAGTTCCAGGTTCGCGTGGAAGATACTTTTTCTGCTGAGCGCTCGGTCCTTAGTGGGGTGCCTCAGGGTAGTTGTCTAGGCCCTGACCTGTCTCTAGCTTACATAGACGCTGTGGCTAAGCAAAACTATACTGATGGTACTGTGCTATACCTTGCCTTGTGCGACCTATAAGTAAACCGTCTAAATTCACCATTGGTCAACGTTTGCGGAAATGGGAGCAAAAAGAAATGTTATCATTTGTGGGACGCCTGTAGTACGTAGTATTTCTTCTTGCAGTTTTCTACTGCATACAGTACATTGTACGTTCGTACTTCTAAATTTTGTCGAATGAACGTACCTAAGGCCAAGTTCAGTCTAAAAGCTTACATAAGTGTACCTGTTATGTATATGTAATTAAAATAAAAGTGTTAGTCTACGCCTGTTCCGCTGGGGTAGTGACCCATGCAGTCTAGTAAATAGTTACAGGATGCATTTTGAGCCTTTTGACAGTCTAATTTGCTATTCCACTGATTTCCGTTCCATTCCAGCGATTATCATGACCGTTCCATTCCATTCCAGCGTTCCATTCCAGTGATTATCATCTCCCCCGCAAGCAAACGGCAACAACGAATAGGGGCGACGGGCGCC
>JASANB010004522.1:0-27363 GCA_030248155.1 Sabatieria punctata | reverse complement strand
AAAAATCGGAGGAGGGTCGGCGAAATCGTCTCGGGGGGGGGGGGGGCAGTGGCCCAATTACGGTGGGGGGGGCAGACACCCCCAGACCCCCTTGTTACATGTATGAGTGGCGTACCCAGGATTTTGCGAAGGGGCTGTAAAATTTTGAAGTGGCCTGGTTGGGCCGGTGCTCAAGAAGCGCGAAAAAATGGTACCGGTACCTTATATGGTACTATCACACGCCCCAAACGTGGGGGAACCATACATGGTGCCACTAGGCTAGGTACCGGTATCATATATGGTACCGGCACCTTATATGGTGCCAGTACCATAAACGGCGTTAAGTGCTTGACTGTATTAACCCTTTGCAAATGACCAGATCTTGCATCTATCGGTAATTTTGACCTTTCGGATTTTTGGATAAAAGGAAGGGTGATAGGTAGTGCCATCGACAAAATTTTTCTCTAAACAAATTTGAACTGTAATTCAACCTTTGGTCAACTTTTAGTCGTCTGTTAAGACGAAGATAATTGCGTACGAATAAATCCGACTGATTCGATTAAGATTGAGAGCCCACCAAGAAGATAGAGCAAACTTGATGGGCTACATAAATTCGCCAACTGTCTATCTTTCAATCTTGAGACGTTGAATAGAGTCTCAATGTAACATTGCTAAAAGACTAAGTAAAACTTATTATTCCAGCACTGCTTTTTGCCTTTTGATTCTGCTAAACAGAGTTAGAGCATCAGTCAGGCAAGTTTGGATTCCGTTGAGCTTAAGAACAGTGAAGTGGAGTAAAGGCTTTTTTCTATTCTTTGCACACTCCAATACATCCCAGTGTGGTGCACCTTCTTATGTAGCTAACTATGTAGGAATTAGAGTGCAAACCATCCTGAATTTGTAATGCAGTTGTGCTTGTAAGGGTGCGTTCTTGTTCCACCCCTGGGCTGGAATACTCACCAATTTCAAACTTTGAATTTGATATGGTATGGTATAGTAATGCTATTGAGTTCGATACGGTATGATATAGTACTAGACTAGCTTATTCAGTTTCAATTTGGTTTGTATGATTTTCGTATGAATTTGGTAGTTCGCCATGATGACGAATTGACGCCGTGACGATTTGCCAAAATTTCCGATACCCAAAATTATTGGCAAAATTTATCGAAAATGTTCAAAACCGAAGCTATCGGTGTGTTGCAAGCATACATGTACTAGGGGGGTTTGGGGGGGTTACTCCCCCCGCCCATGGAAAGGCCAAACCCCCCTCACCCCCCGAGACAGGATAAGGGGACCCCCCCCCCGACCAAAAAATACAAGTACTAGTGGTGGATCCAGTATTAACATACTGGGTCAGAAATCACTAATTTTTAGCCTAAAATTCACTTGAAAAGCCTTTGGAAACCGAATTTGGCGTTTCCACTGCTGATATTTAAGAGAAATCGGAGTTTTTGGAAGCCCTTTTTGTCATTTTTTGCTTGTTTTAGCTCTAAAAAGCTATTTGGCAGCTTAAAATTGCGATTTTTAGCATCCTTACTGAAAAAAACGTGCCAAAACGCATTTCCAGGCGTTCTGGAGCTTTTTGAAATTCTTTGACCCCACCTCTGGACGAAAACCCCCCTCGACCCCCATCTGAGGAAAACCCCTCCTACCCCCCTCCCCCCAGGGTCGGCCCGGAGCTGTTACATGTATGGTTGCAAGGGGATATTTTGTGCTGAATGCAAGGACATGCCTGTTACAGTCAGGCACATAACGCCATCTATCGTACCGGCAGGTACGGTAGGGCACTGTGCACTTACGATCCGATCCGATCCGATGTGTGGGGGCCTTGCGGCCTATGGTCAGACCTATGTGGTCCATTTCGCGTCCCCCTGTGGTTTATCATCTCGGACGTTTCCCTTTCTATCACTGCCAGACACTCTAGCCATGCTGTTGGGCGCCAGGTACAAAGTGACACGTTGACGTCATGGTGATGTCAGCTCCCAACGTCCGCTTGGTGCGCCCCTGGTGTGAGAGAGACCCCCAGGCCTAGTCGGTTTCCATGGACAACCCCTGATGTCATTGATCTTCTCCTCCAACTTGCCGCCACGCTTTGGAGCGGCTTCGGTGCAACGGCAGATCCAGTTGGTTTCCATTTACCTACTGCTGTCACCAGCTTTCGTTCGGTGGCCTGGAGTGGAGCTTTGTGCCGCGACGACCGAACTCTTTTCGGCAGGAAACTGCCGCGCTGACGAAGATGAGCGCACGACGACGCATCATTGCTGGGCCTAAGACCACTGCAATCCAAATTGTGCAGGGCACTGTGCACTTTTCAACAATTCAAGCTTGACATTCTGAATTTTTTTCAAAATAAAAGCAGAGTAAACACTGAACAACACAGCTCGTCGCATAAGGGGCCGTCCACTAAACGACGTCATTCCAGAGGGGGAGGGGGGGTTGGCTGAAATGCGACGATAGACGACGCACCACGGAGGGGAGGGGGTTAGCAAAAAATGTCGTCGCTTTTTTGGAATTTTAGGGAACTTTGAATGTATTATTTTCGATGTATGTACATTCTGTCAAAGATTTCTACATTCAGAAAAGCTTCCCAGAGTGGCTGAAGGGATCTATTCAATTCATTGTACAGCATGACAATAAGAAAAAATGACAGTACTGCATGTACTGCACTTTTCCCGGGGGGGGGGTAAACGGAAATCGACGTCGCCTTGGGAGTTGGGAGGGGGTCCCCAGAAACGACGCAACGCGATTTTGGGGGAGGGGGGTTCAGTTCAGTTTATTACTCAACAATCCACACCCAAACAGGTAAAACGGGAGGGATTGCGAGATAAGGGAAGAAAAAGGCGAAGAGACAAGAGACAATAACTAAAACAAAGTCACAAAACCATCAGATCTCAAATACCTTTTAAAACCTTCAAAATTACTATACACAGAATTACATGGTAAAGAATTCCAGATACTAACAGAGTGGTCAAGAAAATGCGCGCTTCCTTGATACAACTCAACTGCAAATCATGGCACACCGGTCTAAAACGTACAGAACGTCTTGGCTCAGAACGCACAAGAAAAAAACGGTGGAAAATAAGACAGATTTTTTACAATACGGAAAATTAAGACGGCACGCCTGCGTAAAACAATGTGACTAAATGGGTTCCCCAAAACCGACAACCTATGCCATTAGCCAGAGAAAAAAGATCAGAGTGCGGTAAATCAAACTGGAAATTGTTGACAAACATTCGCAACATAAACCTATGAGCTCGTTCTACTTTGGTTCGGTGACAAACAGCGGATGGCCACCAAATTTCGACGCCATAAGTGAGCGCGCTTAGGATACAATTGTGATACACAGTTTCTAGAACGTTTTGAGGGGCAAATTTTCTAAACTTCCTACAAAGCACACCTGAGGCTTTCTTAGCATTAGCAGAAACAGTACTACAGTGGCTGTCAAACGAAAGGCGTCTATCAAGCTGAACTCCCAAGTATCGAATTACAGGGACACATTCAATCAATCACTTCGGGGTCCGAAAAAAATCGGGATTTTGTGAACGACATCGTTTATGGACGGCCCCTAACTGCTTACACAGAAGTCGGTTATCCAACGTTGCCTGACTGCGCAAAGCCAATCATGAACAAACAACTGCTCATTGTATTTCTGTGTGGATATTTGAGCTATGTACAGCCGCAAATGGTTCGGTATAAGCTACTGCACAAGGAACCAGTCCGAACCAGGCCTTGGGAACGGATCACGCATGAATTATACGAAGATCTTCCACTTCGTAACTCAATGCCCTATGTAAGTTGCACTGCAACCGATATCTATGTACATACTGAAAGAGAAGTGGAGGTCTTTACTAGTGAATCTTACACACAACACAACACACACGCACACACTCTCAAATGCACACACACGCAACCACTCGCTAACTTGCTACTACAAACACTCACTCAAACTATCAAACTCTTCATCACTCCCCTTTCAACGAGTGTCGACTGGCCGCCGCTGTGCCTGACAATCGGGGAAACGAACTGGGGGAACTGCTCGGCCTCTGCTGGCTCGGTATCTCCGGAAACCTGCTCTGCACTGACGCGCCGTGCTGACTCGATCGCTTACGCGCCACGTTTCGGCCTTTCCGCGCCTTTGCCTTGACCTGACGACTTGTCAACGGGAAAACGCGATTGCATCTCTAGGCTATGAATCGAACTCAAACGAACTGCCATTCTTTCTTCTCTTCTCTCCCTTCTCTCCCTTCTCTTCATCTTCTCTTTTCTTCTTACTCTCAATCTTTCTCTTCACTCCTTTCTTCTTCCTCTTCTCTGAACCTCCATCATCCTCTTTCTCTTCTTCACCTTCCTTTCTTCTCAACACCTTGCTCCTCATCATCCTCTTTTTCCTTCCTCCTTCCTTTTTCCTCTTCCTCTTCCAAACTTCTCCTTTCTCCTCTCCAAACGAAAACTAGAGCTGATAACTACAAGATTTCGCTGCCTAACATCAATGGGAACAAACTGAGAACAGCTCCGCCCGAAGCGAACGACTTCGGAGCTCCGTCAATACTAACTGCGCGTCATCCTCTTCCATTCGTTTCTTTCTTCTCCTCTTTACCTTCCTCCGTTTTTCCTCCCTCTGTTCTATCACGTCAAGACCATGGACTACCTCAAATGCTTCGATTTACGAATAAAGCCGAATCTTCTGCCCGACCATTTGAAAACCATCAACCGAAACCATCTTTCTCTGAACTGGAACAATGAACTTGGAGGATCGACCGTTGACATGATGAAAGGAGTGTCTAACGAGCCGACTTGGACACCCGAAGTGCCAGAACACGGAGCAAACAAAGCCGCTTCCATCGCACCAGCACGGTCTTGCGGGGGTCGAGACGGGTACTGGGCAATCAGACGATCAGTGAACTGACGACGTTCGAGCTGCAGATCGTTGCCTGCTCGATCTCCCAACTGCCTTCCTTTCTTGTTCAGTCCTGCCATTGCTGTTGCTGTGACATCCATAGTTTCATTTCCGTCACTTGGTAACGTTGCTGTTGCTGCTTGAAAGCACGCTGGAGCACACTCTTTACGGGGGACCGGAGGCGATCCTGAAATGTAGATGACGACATGTAGGCATCGGATGGGCACGGCTGTGCCTGATGATCACGGAGGTTGAAACAGGAGTAACTTGAGGCGAGACTCATGTGAACTTGGACCTTGTAGTAGAACTTGACTGAAGGTGGCTAGGGATGGACAACGTAAATTCAAATCGATGGTACGTACGCGTTATTTCTGTTTTCTAGTTTTTGTTTAATGTTCGTAACGTGTTACGGAAATTAAAACAGCTGAATTTCTTTACTTTTAACAACGCGTTACTTGAATAATTTCATAACGTTGTAACTGAATAAGATTAAGCCATGCGTAAATTAATTTTCGTTTTTTCTTCAAAAATCGCTGGTAGGTAAACAATCGAATATCGCGGAAAAAAATCATAAAATGAACTGCAGCCAGTACAAGTTTAATTCTGGCTGATCGATTGGAATTGCATTCGTATTTTTGAAATCTAACTTCCCACCAAAAGGAAGAGACAATGTAGAATTGTATTCCATTGGCTGAATTACTGTAGCTGCTGAGGGTTTTATAACTGCCGCATCAACTAGCCAACCAACTTCGTATGTACTATAGACTGTAGTCACCTACCACACTGACAGTTAAACGTACTGACAGTACTTACGTACAAGATTAGTAGTGAAGAAAACTATGTAGCCTTCACTTCCATTTGAATGCAGTACAAATGTACAACATACTGTTGGCAAGTCAGAGTGAACCTGGATCTATCAATAGGTTTTTAACCTGAAATTTAGTCGAACTTTAACCTGAACCTAACCTATTTTATTTCAGCCGGAGTTGAACCTGTTCCGTTTATTGGACTTTCTCATCAGGTTCAAATTTCAAGTGCCATTTTTTGGCAAACCATCGTAAAATTTTCGGTTGGATTGCACAAAATTTTAAAGATTTCATGTTTTTTTATACCTATTTTTCAAACTGAAAACTGTCAGAGAAACGAAAGTACACTCCTGTAAAGTCTCTATGTTTTCCACTGCCAACCGAAGAGCTTAAGCTCAGAAAAGTTACAAGCAGAGCAAAATATCTAGATTTTTGGAAATATCGGTGGGACATGTAAACCACAACCTATTGTCCAGGTTTTTTAGAAAATGGACTTGAACCTGAAATTTCGATGGTGGCTTTGACCTTAACCTCGAACCTATTTTTCAACCCTGAACTTTCCAACATAGTACAACACCTACAATGAATTATAGCTGCCTGGCTTTTCTGTGTATTTTCTTAGACAGGGGATAAATATTGACAAATTCAAGCCTTCAAAAACGTATCTATAAGATATTCCAACAATAAATTGACCGAAATTAACCGGTTTAGCAGTTTGAGGAGTGGATTGGGCTTCTGTGCGACGAGGGCGAAAATCTTTCCGAAAATTAGCCTTAAAAAGATAACATTTATGATTCAGTAGTAAACACAAATATGTCTCTAATACAACAAAGCTATGCGGTGGGCTCGGGATTCAGCAGAAAAATCTGTTTTGCGCTGGGAACGCTAAGCCATTCACGACGGAAATTAATTTACGTATTGCTCGACACAATTTTCGTATTCGTTTAATTTCCATATCCGGATTTTTTTAATTACTTCGTAATTGTTAAGCATAGCGTTAATTCAAAAATCAACGCTTAATTTACGATTACGCGTTACGAAAAATTAAACTACGTGCCCATCCTAAAGTGACTCCCGGGTCTGTTCAACTGTGATAGAGAAGTGGAGGGCTGTACTAGTGAATCTTACACACAACACAACACACACTCACACGCCGCCGATGCAGCACACACGCAACCACTCGCCTAACTTGCTACTACAAACTACTCGCTCTCAAACTATCAAACTCTTTCGCAAATGTACTGCTAAATACTGTCTAGAGCAAAGAATGGCTCATCAAAAGCTTGGAGCTCTCTGAAGCTGTTGTTTTGGAGGACTTGTGGCCTGGAATGCCTACCAAATTCAAACTTTAATTTCATAAGTATGTTATCTCTTGTAACCTACAGCCAATCAAATGTATCAAATTTGGATACATTTACACATACTCGTGCTTAAAGTATCGCATCTGCAATAATTTCAGAAGTATCGCCGATACTTTTTGAGAGTTTACGATCCTTTTACTAAGGGCCAAAACGCAAATATGTGCAAATACTTTCCAAAAAGTATCGCAATTTGGCCAGAATAAAGTCGACAAAATTCCTGTGTATGTATCGCGGCGGTCTATACGATACTTTCGGCTCAAATGAAAAACAAGTTGTACTACTCCTGCAGGAGTAGGTAGGCTACAAAAGGGTATAGTGCTAGCTAATTGAGTTTGAAAGAATTCACGTTACCAACAACAGCAGAAAGGATTGGGAGTATATTTTGATGCATTTGAAAAGTATTATAAATGCAACCAACAAGCTAGTACTAAAAATGAAAAGGCCTTATCTAAATCACAATTCTAGTACTAAAATTATCTGGTATAGCGTTTGAGTTTTTGTCACAGTATGTCGAATAGTTATAGAAGGAACTATGTTTTGAATTTGGTTTGGTATGGTACTAGTAGTAATATAAGCAATCTTTAGATTTAGTATGGTTTATTAGTAATAATTTTGGTATGGTAGGCATCACTTCTTGTGGCTTCTAAGCAAATTACTCTACCTACCCTCGCTAACAATAATTTTCAGTGCATTTAGGACGAGCCGACATTCAAAATGTTTCGAACATCAAACTTCCCAACGGACGCTACAAAGTAACTGGGTGAAACTGTGCTTGAGGTTTGTGAATTTGGTTTCTACACAATTAAAGATTAGTACTGCAGACTGATGAGTAGTCAAATTTTTGCAAGAATTAGTGCTATTGGCCGTGCTTTCGTACATGAAAATAAATAAATTATAGATTTGATGATTGAGCTAAATTTTAGAATCTAGATTTGATGGGATACGAATACAGTAAATGCTAGTCCATGTCTGGCTAAAATTTTCTTATCCAACTACCAATTAGTCCGTGAAAAGTTGTTACCACTTGCTCAGATGAAACCAGCCATGCATGTCTGCGCATTAGTTTCACCAATTTTGATGCATACAAGATAGGACAAGACAAAACCATCTCAAGACTGTCTGCAGCTAAAAAAGTGTTTCCAGCATTCAGAGGAACCTAAAAGCGATAAAGCTAAAACTTCTCGGAAATCAAAAGCTGAGACGCTTTGGTATTCTGACACTGGTTTATCTGAGTTGGTTCCGTAAGAAAACACATAGTATGTACTAACAGTCCGGGAAGCTTGGGCACAGTCGGATCAAGATGTGCGGACTTCTAATTCAATTCAACCTAAAGGCTTATTAGTTCACTCTTATAGTAGGAATTTTCTAGAAGAGTAAACCAGATAACCTGAAGCACTAACATAACACAACTGAACATATTATAAATAAAAATAAATAGATAGATAGATAAATTATATAGATGAAATATCATGTTTACCGTCTTAAGCTTTATAGAACCGTATATTTTTTCGATCTGTACCCATAGCAGTATGGTGACTGTAAAGTAATACTAGGTAAAGTCTCAGCTAAGAAACTAGGTAAAGTAATACTAGGTAAAGTCTCAGCTAAGAAACTAGGTAAAGTAATACTAGGTAAAGTCTAAGAAAACTAGGTAAAGTAATACTAGGTAGAGCCCAGAAAAACTAGGCAATACTTGGCAAACCTAAAATGCTCGAAATCAAGTCAAAATATTATTTTTGGTCAATAGAACAATGATGAAGTTAGTGGAGTAAAATTTACGAAATTTGACACATTTCAAGTAAATATATTGTATTTTATTGATCAAATAAGTCAGAAATTCATTCTCTGGGCTCACTGAAATTGTGGCAAAGCCGGAAATTCAAGGTTTGTTGACTGAAAAAGCCACGTAAAACTGAAAATATCAAACTAGGTAAACTTGTTCTACCTAGAAGTAATGCGTTGGCGGGATTTATAACTAGGTTAAAGTAAAACTAGGTAAAATAGAGTAACCGCAACTAGGTAGCAAGTCTAGGTACTTTTCCCGAATATTAACTAGGTAATACTAGGTATACCTAGTTACCTAGTTACCTAGATGTAAAAAGTGCACCACACTGACCCACTAGGATGTTATGAGTCGATATTTACGAAACCATGTTGTTAATTTTTGCTGAAAATTTGAGCTAAATCGGTAAAGAAGTGACTGAGAACGAAACGTTTGAGTGAGAGGAAGGAAGAAGCGATGGGACATTTTTTGAAGTCTATACTGTATATTAAAAACCCAATACCTCAATACCTCAATATCATACCTGAAAACACCCAAATACACCCAATGCCTACCATGTCCGCACTCTCTACATGATACAATGTTATTAATTAACAATCAAGGTTCCCTCAAATTCCAAAGAAGCGACGTCGTTTCAGCTAATCCCCCCTACTTGTTTTCTTGCTTGTCTAGTGTGCATGCGTACACGGAGGGCAGCGAGCGGTACCAACTTGTGATGGATGTATGTTTGCCCATTGCCACTATGTGTGTTTATTGGATACTCTCTTTCCTGCCGTTTTGCCGCCTTTGGCAGTTGTCCTCAGTAGTAGCTGTGCAGGCCAATTTCTCTCCTTGATTGTCTGGCACCTTCGCGCGCTTTTCTTTCTTCACTGGCCTTGTGCTCGCTCCCGCTGTGGCCCATCACACGTCTTTGTAATGATTGCGTGAGGTAGGAGTTTTTATCGCAGTGCTAGGGGAAATTATTCACGTCTCCAATAACCTCCAATAACCATCAACAGTAGTAGAAATGGGTTTGTTATGAAGTGCAACGGAATAATAAAAAATCCCTTTTGTTCATCGCCCGAAATCACTGTTTTGTCTTTAGAATCGATATCTCAGGAACTAAGCTGAATAATTAATAACAATTTAGCAATCTTTTAAGAATTTATTTATCTTTCTGTTTAAAAAAGGGTTCATTCAAATTAGTTTTAGGTTTGTGGTAGTAATCGGAAAATCTGGGGTGTATTTTTTGGCGGGTCCCGTACTATACTTTGTTTGGTTCATAATAGAATGTGTGCTAGATGGGGTACAGCGTAGGTAGGAAGAAAAAGCTTCACCTTCCTCTCGTGAATTTGGTGCTACGGCCAAAAAGGTTTTTGGATCGTGAAAAATAAAACGGTATATATATGTCGCGTATCGAAGGAGTATAAATGCCTGCTTTGACTCAAACAAATTACCGAAAAATATCCTATGATCCGTTTCTCCCTGAATATTGCAATCTGTACAGGGGAACTAGGGCTCAATCAAAGTCAGTGCGTTAGTTTCCAATCTATATATTCTCGATTCGAAACCCTGGGCTTATATTTTTTTTCGAGTTGCATAGCGCAGCACTTCTTATAAAAATTCACAGAATGCATCATAAGTGTTTTCGTAGCAACTACAGTATCAGTTCTTACAGTAGGCACTCTTTAGCAAATAAAAGAGCTAACAAATCGACAGGTTCTCAAATTCTTCTTGCACTACCTTAAAACGAACTATATATTTTTGGATTTTGTCTCAAATACAAGCGCAAGGATTATCTAGTTTTTCAAATGGCTTCGGGGCGTCTATTCGAGAAGAGGGGACTTCTGTTGAGAGACTGGGTTTCTAATCGAGACTATATGGTAGATCATCTCCACCAATTTGGAGCAAAATCGGAGAGGTGGACATATTTGATCAGAGGGGAGTTTAGTATAGGCGCATAACTCAGACACCAACTCTTCAGACAACTGTAACTCCTTAACTGGAACGTTGGTATGCGCTGCACGAGCAGCTGCCCTTCACACAATGCAGTGCATATTAGTCCTACATATGTCAGTCATAGATTTGCGTTACCTGCTTGGTTGATGTAAGTCAGTTGCAGGTTCCGTGCAGTGCTGCGCCTCGGGGGCCAGCTCGCTATGTTCCTCAGAATTCCATTTAGTGCCACCCTTGTCCTTTACAGATTGTATTCGTGTATATTCAGTAACTCGCCAATGGCTTTCATCGATATCTAAACTGTCATGAAGAAGGGTTAATTGTAACTGTTTATTGTAATTGTCCAATAAACTCCAAAATTTTAATCAAACTGCGCATTACCTGTGTATGGTTGGACGATATTGGGTTTTTGCGATGCTTATGATAATGGGTGTGCACATATGCATGGAATCTCTAGTGCATGTTGATATGCATACCAAATGAGATAGGTGCATATTTTTTGCACATTTGCATAATTTTCAGGGCGGCCTCAAGTCGATAACTGCACATGTCCAAGTATTTTGGAGTTTGGTTGAATGGCTATGCAACCATTAGCATTTACACACATAGAGAGCTCATCTGGAAAACACAAGAGGGAGACACAATTCTGACATGAAAGGCCAGCTCATTTCGTAATTTTTAGATAAAACGGATGACATTTATAGATTTTTGGCTAGATTACTGTTTGTGTGTTCAAATTTGTTCTCTCTTATCTCGTATGCCTAGCCGTTTGTAGTCCTGTCCTATTTTTAGCAACTAAAAATTCAGAATTTGGAAAATCTCAGTTCAGATTTCTATTCTTTGCGAGTTTAGAGTCGCAAGCCGTTCATTTCCATTCTATAAATGGAAAGAGAAGCTTTGATCTCTGTAAAGCACTGTAAAGCACAGCTTTACGGTATAAACTGCCTCAAGCGATTTTTATTTCAAATTTAATGAAAAATTAACAAAAACGTGACAACTATCGTAAAGACTAATCCTTATCCAGTTAGTTTGGCTGTTTTAGTATGTTCATTGTGTCTCCTAACTTTGAACAATTCTGCTAAAAACTCCAGATATTCATACAGCAATGAGGCGCTTGCAAAAATTTGCAAATTCGCTAAACAAACTCTCTTTTTTTGCTCAGCTCAAAACCAGAAATTGGCCAATCCAAATAGCGCTCTTTGAAATTTGCACTTTTTGGAGCACTCCATGTGAAATCGATAAAACAACTATTTGAAGCGTTTAACGTTCTTCAGAAAATTAGTATACCGCATGAAAATCAGTGACACCTTTAACAAAGTATATGCAAACTAAAAATATGCAAAATTTTGATATCAGGGTTAATTTGCATATGAATATTGCATATTGGAATTTTGCATGCACATGATATTGCATATGCATACATGCATGCCAAAAAGCATGCTTAAATGCATGCACATGATATTGCATATTGCATATATGCGTCCAGCCATATACCCGTGCCTGTAAACATACCTGTTCAAAACGGTTTCCTAACAATTGTCGTTCCATTTTTCGGTCACGTCTGAGCTGAGTCGGTCAGAGGAAGTGTAATAGCAGTTAACTCATCGAAGTCAGTGTCCCAGGTTTGCATGACTGTGGGTTGCGTTGCTGTCAATGGTGGTTCTGCTTCATCCGTGTCATCTGCTGTGGTGTTCACAGAACTCTCGGATATAGTAACGTTAGAAGATGATATGAATGGAGCCTGTGCGCTAGTTGTTGAATGAGACCAAGTTCTGTAGACGTCATTGCTGATAGTAATGCTACTGACAGTTCTTGAAGAGTCTATAGCAGTCTCAGATTCGCTTGCACCCCATCTCATGCCAGTTGCTTCGAGGGTCTGCGTCCGGCCGAATGGTGGTTCTGCTTTGTCAGTGCTAGTGCTGTAGAGGTCAGAGGTGATCATTATGCTTTGGACAGTTCTTGAAGAGTCTATACCAGTCTCAGATTCGCTTCCACCCGGCCTCATGCCAGTTGCTTCGAGGGTCTGCGTCCAGCCGAATGGTGATTCTGCTTTGTCAGTGTCGTTTGCTGTGGTGCTCAGTGAAGTCTCGGATAAGGTAATGCTGGATGAGAATGGAGAGTGAGCGCTAGTGGTGTAGAGGTCAGAGGTGATCATAATGCTTCGGACAGTTCTTGAAGAGTCTATACCAGTCTCAGAATCGCTTGCTTCGCGTTGCATGCCAGTTGCTTCGAGAGAGTCAGTCACAACACAAACCAATGTAAACCAGTTACTAGTCAAATACAGTAAGACAAATGATTGATGAGTAAACAGCAGTTTACTTGATTGCAAGGTTACTGAATTATGTCCTGAAGAGTTGGTGTCTGAGTTATGCGCCGTATACTAAACTCCCTCTGCATCAAATATGTCCACCTCTCCGATTTTGCTCCAAATTGGTGGAGATGATCTACCATATAGTCTCGATTAGAAACCCAGTCTCTAACAGAAGCCCCTCTCTCTCGAATAGACGCCCCTGAAGCCAGTTTGAAAAACTAGAATGGAAATCCTTGCGCTTGTATTTGAGACAAAACCAAAAACATTATATAGTTCGTTTTAAGGTAAAGCAGCAAGAATTTGAGAACCTGGCATCTTTGTTAAGCTCTTGAATTATGCTAAAGGGTGCCTACTGTAAGAACTGATACTGTAGTTGCTACGAAAACACTTGTAAGCATGATGGCGTCAGTGAATTTACATAAGAAGTGCTGCGCTATGCAACTCGAAAAAAATATAAGCCCAGGGTTTCGAATCGAGAATATATGGTATTTTTTGGAAACTAACGTGCACTGACTTTGATTGAGCCCTAGTTCCCCTGTACAGATTGCAATACAAGGGAGTAAGGATCATAGGATATTTTTCGGTAATTTGTTTGAGTCAAAGCAGGCATTTATACCTTCATACGCAATATTTATGACACGTTTTCTATTTTTCACGATCCAAAAAACTTTTTGGCCGTAGCACCAAAGTCACGAGAGGAAGGCAGTTTTTCTTCCTACCTACGCTGTACCCCATCTAGCACACATTCTATATGAACCAAACAAAGTAAGTACAGGGACCGCCAAAAAATACAACCCCGCAGATTTTTCCTTGTAACTACCACAAACCTAAACTAATTTGAATGAACCCTTTTTTAAATGAAAGATAAATAAATTCTTAAAAGATTGCTAAATTGTTATTAATGTACTCAGCTTAGTTCCTGAGATATACGATCTCAAAGACAAAACAGTGATTTGGGCAATGAACAAAAGGGATTTTTTATTATTCCGTTGCACTTCATAACAAAACCGATTTCTACTACTGTTGATGGTTATTGGAGGCTTTATTGGAGACGTGAAAAATTTCCCCTAGCACCAAGCGATAAAAACCCTACCTACGCAACATTGACAAAGGCGGGCAAAATGGCCACAGCGAGCGAGCCAAGGCCAGACAAGAAAGAAAAGCGCGCGAAGCGTGCCAGACAGACAAAGGAGAAATTGGCACTGGCCCACGCGCTACTACTGAGGACAACTGCCAAAGGCGGCAAAACGTGCCAGGACAAAAGAGTATGCCCAATAAACACACATAGTGGCAATGGGCAAACATACATCCATCACAAGTTGGTACCGCTTGCTGCCCTCCGTGTACGCATGCACACTAGACAAGCAAGAAACAAGTAGGGGATTAGCTAGAAACGACGTCGCTTCTTTTGGAATTTGAGGGAACCTTGATTGTATTAAATTTCAATTAACAAGTGTATCATGTATAGAGTGCGGACTGGTATTGGGCATTGGGTGTATTTGGGTGTTTTCAGGTATTGGTATTAGGTATTGGGTATTGGGTTTTTAATATACAGTATAGATCAAAAAAATGTCCCATCGCTTTTCCGGCCTTCACTCAAACGTTTCGTTCTCAGTCACTTCTTTACCGATTTGGCTCAAATTTTCAGCAAAAATTAACAACATGGTTCGCTAAATATCGTGGCTCACATAAACATCCTATGGGTCAGTGTGGTGCACTTTTTATCTAGGTAACTAGGTAACTAGGTATACCTAGTATTACCTAGTTAATATTCGGGAAAAGTACCTAGACTTACTTTACCTAGTTGCTGGTTACTCTATTTTACCTAGTTTTACTTTAACCTAGTTATAAATCCGCATAACTACGTACTTCTAGGTAGAACAAGTTTACCTAGTTTGATATTTTCAGTTTTACGTGGCTTTTTCAGTCAACAAACCTTGAAATTTCCGGCTTTGCCACAATTTCAGTGGCCCAGAGAATGAATTTCTGACTTATTTGATCAATAAAATACAATATATTTACTTGAAATGTGTCAAATTTCGTAAATTTTAACTCCACTAACTTCATCATTGTTCTATTGAACCAAAAATAATATTTTGACTTGATTTCGAGCATTTTAGGTTTGCCGAGTATTACCTAGTTTTTCTGGGCTCTACCTAGTATTACTTTACCTAGTTTCTTAGAACTTTACCTAGTATTACTTTACCTAGTTTCTTAGCTGAGAACTTTACCTAGTATTACTTTACCTAGTTTCTTAGCTGAGAACTTTACCTAGTATTACTTTACCTAGTTTTTAGGTGACAACTTTACCTAGTATTACTTTACCTAGTTTTCAAAATGCACCATACTGCTATGGGTACAGATCGAAAAAATATATGTTCCTGTAAAAGCTGAAGACGAAAATATGATATTTTCTTAGTTCTATAATTTATCTATCTATCTATTTATTTTTATTTATAATATGTTCATAGTTGTGTTATGTTAGTGCTTCTTGCGGTTTGGTTCGGTTTTACTCTTCTAGAAAAATCTACTATAAGAGTGAATCAATAAGCCTTTGAAGTTGAATTGAAATTAGGAAGCCCTACACACTATCCGACTGTGCCCAAGCTTCCCGGACTGTTATACATACTAAGTGTTTTCTTACGGAAACCAACTCAGGATAACCAGTGCTTGAATACCAAAGTTAACTTAGCTTTTAGATTTATAGGCTTTTAGCTTTTAGATTGCTTTTAGGTTCCTCTGAATGCTGAAACACTTTTTAGCTGCAGACAGTCTGAGATGGTTTTAGTCTCTGTCCTATCTTGTATGCATCGTAAAATTGGTGAAACTAATGCGCAGACATGCATGGCTGGTTTCAACGAGCAAGTTGCAACAACTTTTCACGGACTAACTTAATAGTTGATGTTACAGTACCTTAGCCAGACATGGACTAGCATTACTGTATTCTGTGGTCCAGTATCAAATCTAGATTCTAAAATGGGGCTCAACTATCAAATCTATAATTTATTTATTTTCATGCATTTGTTACCCGGCCAATACAAGACCAATTCTATGCAAAAATTTGACTACCATCAGTCTGCAGTACTAATCTTTTATTGTGGAGAAACCAAATTCACAAACTCAAGCACAGTTTCACCCAGTTACTTTGTAGCGTCCGTTGGGAAGTCTTGATAATCGAAACATTTTGAATGTCGGCTCGTCCTAAATGCACTGAAAATTATTGTTAGCGAGGGTAGGTAGAGCAATTTGCTTAGAAGCCACAAGCAGTGATGCCTACCATACCAAAATTGATACTAATAAACCATACTAAATTCAAAGATTGCTTATATTACTACTAGTACCATACCAAACCAAATTCAAAACAGTTCCTTCTATACTATTCCATACCGTATCAAAATCAAACGCCTATACCAGATAATTTTAGTACTAGAATTATGATTTTGGTAAGGCCTTTTCATTTTAGTACTAGCTTGTTGGCTGCATTTATAACACTTTTCAAATGCATCAAAATATACTCCCAATCCTTTCTGCATGTTTTGCAAACTGAATTCTTTCAAACTCAATTAGCTAGTACTATACCCCTTTGTAACCTACCTACTCCTACAGGAGTAGTACAACTTGTTTTTCATTTGAGCCGAAAGTATCGTATAGACCGCCGCGATACATACACAGGAATTTTGTCGACTTTATTCTGGCCAAATTGCGATACTTTTTGGAAAGTATTGCACATATTTTGGCCGCGTTTTGGCCCTTAGTAAAAGTATCGTAAACTCAAAAGTATCGGCGATACTTCTGAAATGTATCGCAGATGCGATACTTTAAGTATCGCAAAATGCGTAAATGTATCCAAATTTGGATACATTTGATTGGCCGTAGGTTACAAAGGGATAACATACCATATGAAATTAAAAGTTTGAATTTGGTAGGCATTCCAGGCCACAAGTCCTCTAAAACAACAGTTTTAGCGAGCTCCAAGCTATAGATGAGCCATTCTTTGCCTATACAGTATTTACAGTACGTATTGAAGAGTTTGATAGTTTGAGTGAGTGTTTGTAGTAGCAAGTTAGCGAGTGGTTGCGTGTGTGTGCATTTGAGAGTGTGTGCGTGTGTGTTGTGTTGTGTGTAAGATTCACTAGTAAAGACCTCCACTTCTCTTTCATTGGTGCCGAACAGACCCGGGAGCCACCTTTAGGGATGGGCACGTAAATTAATTTTCGTAACGCGTAACGTAAATTAAGCGCCGATTTTTAATTTACGCTACGCTTAACAATTACAGTAATTAAAAAAATCCGGATACGGAAATTAAACGAATACGAAAATTAAAATTTAGCAATACGTAAATTAATTTCCGTACGTGAATTAATTTACGTTCCTAGCGCAAAACAGATTTTTCTGTTGAATCCTGAGCCCACCGCATTGCTTTGTTGTATTAGAGACATATTTTGGTTACTACTGAATCATAAATGCGACTTTTAAGGCTAATTTTTCGAAAGATTTTCGCCCTTGTCGCACAGAAGCCCAATCCCACTCTTCAAACTGCTAAACCGGTTAATTTCGGTCAATTTTACGGTCGGAATATCTTATAGATACGTTTTTGAAGGCTTGAATTTGTCAATATGTTATCTCCCTGTCTAAGAAAATACGCAGAAAAGCCAGGCAGCTATAAATTCATGTGTAGGTGTTGTACTACTGTTGGAAAGTTCAGGGTTGAAAAATAGGTTCAGGTTAAGGTCAAAGCCAACATCGAAATTTCAGGTTCAAGTCCATTTTCTAAAAAAAACCTGGACAATAGGTTTAGGTTTTCAAGTCCACCGATATCTCCAAAAACTGTAGATATTTTGCTCTGCTTGCAACTTTTCTGAGCTATAAGCCTTTCTATTGGCAGTGGAAAACATAGACCAGACTTTACAGGGCAGTGTACTTTCGTTTTCTGACAGTTTCAGTTTGAAAATAGGTATAAAAACATGAAATCTTTAAAATTTTGTGCAATCCAACCGAAAATTTTACATAGTTTGCCAAAAAAAATGGCACTTGAAATTTGAACCTGTTGAGAAAGTCCAATAAAACGGAACAGGTTCAACTCCGGCTGAAATAAAATAGGTTAGGTTCAGGTTAAAGTCCACAAATTTCAGGTTAAAAACCTATTAATAGATCCAGGTTCACTCGGACTTGCCAACAGTATGTTGTACATTTAAAATGCATTCAAACAGGAAGTGAAGTTACATAGTTTTCTTCACTACTAATCTTATACGTAAGTACTGTCATACGTTTAACCGTCAGTGTGCGGTAGGTAGACTACAGTCTATAGTACATACGTAGTTGGCTGGCTAGTTGCTGCGCAGTTATAAAACCCTCAGCAGCTACAGTAATTCAGCCAAACAACATACCCACATTTCATTCCTTCCTTTTGGTGTGAAGTTAGATTTCAAAAATACGAATGCAATTCCAATCGATCAAACAGAATTTAAACTTGCATTGCATGCAGTTCATTTTATGATTTTTTTCCGCGATATTCGATTGCTACTACCTACTAGCGATTTTTGAAGAAAAACGAAAATTAATTTACGCATGGCTGGAATCTTATTCGTTACAACGTTACGGAAATTAATTTAAGTAACGCGTTACAGCAAGAAATTAGCCGTTTTAATTTCCGTAACACGTTACGAATACGGAAATTAAAATCCAGTAAAACAGAAATAACGCGTACGTAAATTACCGATTTTAATTTACGTTGCCCATCCCTAGCCACCTTCAGTCAAGTTCTACTACAAGGTCCAAGTTCTACTACGAGTCTCGCCTCAAGTTACTCCCGTTTCAACCTCCGTGATCATCAGGCACAGCCGTGCCCATCCGATGCTCACATGTCGTCATCTACATTTCGCGATCGCCTCCAACTTCTGCAAGAGCAAGCCCAGCGTGCTTTCAAGCAGCAACAGCAACGTTACCAAGTGCAGATTGAACAAAACCGGCGTGATTGTCAACAGCAACAGCAATGGTGGATCGAACAACAGCAGCGTTGGGAGATCGAACAGCAACGACTGCAGCTCGAACGTCGTCAGTTCACTGATCGTCTGATCGCTCAGTACCTGTCTCGACCCCTCGCAGATCGTATGAAAGAGGAAGCGGCTTTGTTTGCTCCGTGTTCTGGCACTTCGGGTGTCCAAGTCGGCTCGTTAGACACTCCCTTCACTGGGTTAACGGTCGATCCTCCGTTCAATGGGCGTTCCAGTTCAGAGAAAGAGATGGTTTCGGTTGAAGATGTTCTTGTTTTGCCGGCAGAAGATTCGGCTTTATTCGTGCACTCAGTTATCGAGGAACCTATGGTCTTTGACGTGGATAGAAGAGAGGGAGGAAAACGGAGGAAGGTAAAGAGGAGAAGAAAGAAACGAATGAAGAGGGATGACGCGCAGTTAGTTGACGGAGCTCCAGCTGTTCTTTGTTTGGCGGAAAGCCGTTCTCAGTTTGTTCCCATTGATGTTGTGCGGCAAGCACCTTGTGAAGTTATCAGCTCTAGTTTTCGTTTGGAGAGGAGAAAGGAGAAGTTTGGAAGAGGAAGAGGAAAGATGCTTAAAGGAGGAAGGAAAAAGAGGATGATGAGGAGCAAGGTGTTGAGAAGAAAGTGGAAGGTGAAGAAGAGAAAGAGGATGATGAGGGTTCAGAGAAGGAGGAGAAAAAGGAAAGTGAGAGGAGGAAGAAAGAGAGTGAAAAGAAGGAAGAAGAGAAGGATGAAGAGAAGGTTGAGAGTAAGGAGAAAGAAGAGAAGAAGAAGGCAGATGGAAAGAATGGCAGTTCGTTTGAGTTCGATTCATAGCAGATGCAATCGCGTTTTCCCGTTGACAAGTCGTCAGGTCAAGGCAAAGGCGCGGAAAGGCCGAAACGTGGCGCGTAAGCGATCGAGTCAGCACGGCGTCAGTGCAGAGCAGGTTTCCGGAGATACCGAGCCAACAGAGGCCGAGCAGTTCCCCCAGTTCGTTTCCCCGATTGTCAGGCACAGCGGCGGCCAGTCGACACTCGTTGAAAGGGGAGTGATGAAGAGTTTGATAGTTTGAGTGAGTGTTTGTAGTAGCAAGTTAGCGAGTGGTTGCGTGTGTGTGCATTTGAGAGTGTGTGCGTGTGTGTTGTGTTGTGTGTAAGATTCACTAGTAAAGACCTCCACTTCTCTTTCAGTATGTACATAGATATCGGTTGCAGTGCAACTTACATAGGGCATTGAGTTACGAAGTGGAAGATCTTCGTATAATTCATGCGTGATCCGTTCCCAAGGCCTGGTTCGGACTGGTTCCTTGTGCAGTAGCTTATACCGAACCATTTGCGGCTGTACATAGCTCAAATATCCACACAGAAATACAATGAGCAGTTGTTTGTTCATGATTGGCTTTGCGCAGTCAGGCAACGTTGGATAACCGACTTCTGTGTAAGCAGTTAGGGGCCGTCCATAAACGATGTCGTTCCAAAATCCCGATTTTTCGGACCCCGAAGTGATTGATTGAATGTGTCCCTGTAATTCGATACTTGGGAGTTCAGCTTGATAGACGCCTTTCGTTTGACAGCCACTGTAGTACTGTTTCTGCTAATGCTAAGAAAGCCTCAGGTGTGCTTTGTAGGAAGTTTAGAAAATTTGCCCCTCAAAACGTTCTAGAAACTGTGTATCACAATTGTATCCTAAGCGCGCTCACTTATGGCGTCGAAATTTGGTGGCCATCCGCTGTTTGTCACCGAACCAAAGTAGAACGAGCTCATAGGTTTATGTTGCGAATGTTTGTCAACAATTTCCAGTTTGATTTACCGCACTCTGATCTTTTTTCTCTGGCTAATGGCATAGGTTGTCGGTTTTGGGAACCCATTTAGTCACATTGTTTTACGCAGGCGTGCCGTCTTAATTTTCCGTATTGTAAAAAATCTGTCTTATTTTCCACCGTTTTTTCTTGTGCGTTCTGAGCCAAGACGTTCTGTACGTTTTAGACCGGTGTGCCATGATTTGCAGTTGAATTGTATCAAAGGAAGCGCGCATTTTCTTGACCACTCTGTTAGTATCTGGAATTCTTTACCATGTAATTCTGTGTATAGTAATTTTGAAGGTTTTAAAAGGTATTTGAGATCTGATGGTTTTGTGACTTTGTTTTAGTTATTGTCTCTTGTCTCTTCGCCTTTTCTTCCTTATCTCGCAGTCCCTCGTTTTACCTGTTTGGGTGTGGATTGTTGAGTAATAAACTGAACTGAACCCCCCTCCCCCAAAATCGCTTTGCGTCGTTTCTGGGGACCCCCTCCCAAGTCCCAAGGCGACGTCGTTTTCCGTTTACCCCCCCCCCCCGGTAAAAGTGCAGTACATGCAGTACTGTCATTTTTTCTTATTGTCATGCTGTACAATGAATTGAATAGATCCCTTCAGCCACTCTGGGAAGCTTTTCTGAATGTAGAAATCTTTGACAGAATGTACATACATCGAAAATAATACATTCAAAGTTCCCTAAAATTCCAAAAAAGCGACGTCGTTTTTTGCTAACCCCCTCCCCCTCCTGGTGCGTCGTCTATCGTCGCATTTCAGCCGACCCCCCTCCCCCCTCTGGAACGACGTCGTTTATGGACGGCCCCTTATGCGACGAGCTGTGTTGTTCAGTGTTTACTCTGCTTTTATTTTGAAAAAAATTCAGAATGTCAAGCTTGAATTGTTGAAAAGTGCACAGTGGCCTGCACAATTGGTGCAGTGGTTTAGGCCGCAAAGCCACTGTGTGCGTCGTCGTGCGCTCATCTTCTCAGCGCGGCAAGTTTCTTGCCGAAAAGAGTTGGTCGTCGGCACAAAGCTCCACTCCAGGCCACCGAACGAAAGCTGGTGACAGCGAGTAGGTAAATGGAAACCAACTGGATCTGCCGTTGCACCGAAGCCGCTCCAAAGCATGGCGGCAAGTTGGAGGAGAAGATCAATGACATCAGGAGTTGTCCATGGAAACCGACTAGGCCTGGGGGTCTCTCTCACACCAGGGGCGCACCAAGCGGACGTTGGGAGCTGACATCACCATGACGTCAACGTGTCACTTTGTACCTGGCGCCCAACAGCATGGCTAGAGTGTCTGGCAGTGATAGAAGGGAAACGTCCGAGATGATAAACCACAGGGGGACGCGAAATGGACCACATAGGTCTGACCATAGGCCGCAAGGCCCCCACACATCGGATCGGATCGGATCGTAAGTGCACAGTGCCCTACCGTACCTGCCGGTACGATAGATGGCGTTATGTGCCTGACTGTAACAGGCATGTCCTTGCATTCAGCACAAAATATCCCCTTGCAACCATACATGTAACAGCTCCGGGCCGACCCTGGGGGGAGGGGGGTAGGAGGGGTTTTCCTCAGATGGGGGTCGAGGGGGGGTTTCGTCCAGAGGTGGGGTCAAAAATTTCAAAAAGCTCCAGAACGCCTGGAAATGCGTTTTGGCACGTTTTTTTCAGTAAGGATGCTAAAAATCGCAATTTTAAGCTGCCAAATAGCTTTTTAGAGCTAAAAACAAGCAAAAAATGACAAAAAGGGCTTCCAAAAACTCCGATTTCTCTTAAATATCAGCAGTGGAAACGCCAAATTCGGTTTCCAAAGGCTTTTCAAGTGAATTTTAGGCTAAAAATTAGTGATTTCTGACCCAGTTTGTTAATACTGGAGCCACCACTAGTACTTGTATTTTTTGGTCGGGGGGGGGGGTCCCTTAACCTGTCTCGGGGGGGTGAGGGGGGGGTTTGGCCTTTCCAGCTGGGGGGAGTAACCCCCCCAAACCCCCCCTTGTACATGTATGCTTGCAACACACCGATAGCTTCGGTTTTGAACATTTTCGATAACTTTTGCCAATAATTTTGGGTATCGGAAATTTTGGCAAATCGTCACGGCGTCAATTCGTCATCATGGCGAACTACCAAATTCATACGAAAATCATACAAACCAAATTGAAACTGAATAAGCTAGTCTAGTACTATATCATACCGTATCGAACTCCAATAGCATTACCATACCATACCATATCAAATTCAAAGTTTGAAATTGGTGAGTATTCCAGCCCAGGGGTGGAACAAGAACGCACCCTTACAAGCACAACTGCATTACAAATTCAGGTATTGTTTGCACTCTAATTCCTACATAGTTAGCTACATAAGAAGGTGCACCACACTGATGTATTGGAGTGTGCAAAGAATAGAAAAAAGCCTTTACTCCACTTCACTGTTCTTAAGCTCAACGGAATCCAAACTTGCCTGACTGATGCTCTAACTCTGTTTAGCAGAATCAAAAGGCAAAAAGCAGTGCTGGAATAATAAGTTTTACTTAGTCTTTTAGCAATGTTACATTGAGACTCTATTCAACGTCTCAAGATTGAAAGATAGACAGTTGGCGAATTTATGTAGCCCATCAAGTTTGCTCTATCTTCTTGGTGGGCTCTCAATCTTAATCGAATCAGTCGGATTTATTCGTACGCAATTATCTTCGTCTTAACAGACGACTAAAAGTTGACCAAAGGTTGAATTACAGTTCAAATTTGTTTAGAGAAAAATTTTGTCGATGGCACTACCTATCACCCTTCCTTTTATCCAAAAATCCGAAAGGTCAAAATTACCGATAGATGCAAGATCTGGTCATTTGCAAAGGGTTAATACAGTCAAGCACTTAACGCCGTTTATGGTACTGGCACCATATAAGGTGCCGGTACCATATATGATACCGGTACCTAGCCTAGTGGCACCATGTATGGTTCCCCCACGTTTGGGGCGTGTGATAGTACCATATAAGGTACCGGTACCATTTTTTCGCGCTTCTTGAGCACCGGCCCAACCAGGCCACTTCAAAATTTTACAGCCCCCTTCGCAAAATCCTGGGTACGCCACTCATACATGTAACAAGGGGGTCTGGGGGTGTCTGCCCCCCCCACCCGAATTGGGCCAGATCCCCCCCCCCCCCCCCGAGACTATTTCGCCGACCCTCCTCCGATTTTCTGGCAAGTAAATTTTTGCAATTTTTTACAATTTCAGACACAACAATTGCCAAGATCACCTGCATAACAGCACTTTTTACATAGCTGTATTTCAGCCCAAATTAGCGATCTTTGGCGATTTTTAGCCAAAACATTGCGATTTTTTCGATTTTTGAGCGTTTTGTAGTGCCCTACCCCCCAAAAATTTTGGCTCAGACCCCCCCAACCCCCCTCTCCTCTTGTTACATGTATGACGCCAATGGTGCCAATACCATAATCGGCATTAAGTGCCAGACTTTAATAGAGCGTACTGTATGTTCAGATGGTTGCATCTTGGGACTCAACCATATTAGTTAACTAACCAATATGCATCAGTGTCCTGACTGACACCTTTAACTAGGCCAAAGTTTCAAGTTGGGTCTGAATACTGAAACTGTATCGCACCAGAGAGGGACCGATTCTGACTACAAACACATGTATATCTGCAGTAACCTTTTATTGGCCAGAAATAGTTCACGGACTGAACTGAAACACAGTTTCACCCAATTATTTTGTAGCGTCCATTTGGAAGTCGTGATATGCTATACTGTTTCATCTCTGGCTCAACCTAAATACAGCAGGAATTTTTATTAGAGATGGTTGTACAATACTGTTTCCCAGTTAATTAATTTTCTAATTAACTTGCTATTAACTTGCTTGTAACTGTCAGGAATTTTATTTACTAGCTATTTACTTGCTAGACACTACAATTTCAAATTTAATTTATTATTAACTTGCTATTTGCTAGAAATTTGCTATCTATTTGCTATCAATTTGCTAGAATTTGCTACAAATTTTTCGCTCAACCAAATGATACCTGCTTTTTTCAAAAGATTTTCCGATTATAAGATGACCAAGATAAGATCATGGTTTTCAAAAGGACGTCAAAAGTTACCCATTTGGGCTTTTTCTTGTTTGTCTAGTAAGGGAAACCCCAGTACCGTTTAAAATAAAAATATATACATTGTATCTCAGTTTCAACAAGCTGAACAAGCAACAGGAGAAGGAGAAGCACCATGAACTCTACATAAGTTTATGCCTAACATGAACACATTCACATTCATTTCAGTTTTCTATTTGCCGAATCTACTGTCAGCCTAGAGAGACTGACTTTCGTCCATACGTACTTGGCTATTAGCGCTACTTTAGCTACAGTATATGCGTAGCGTAACCAACCTTGGGTCCTTGACCAACCTGGCAGCACATTATGGTCCCAGGCCAAGCTGGGAAAGATAGGGACAATGTATGAATATGTCTGAAGCTAGTAAATTCCTAGTAAATTGCTAGCAAATTCCTAGCAAATTTCTCGCTCCCTCAATCTGAAATAAACTAGCTATTTATTTGCTAGGCGGCGCTTTGCCAAAATTAACTTGCTAGGAATTTGCTATTTGCTAGCCGATTTCGCCCAAAAATAAATTAACTTGCTATTTGTTATTAACTTGCTGGGAAACAGTATTGTACAATTGGTAAGGAAGCTAGAATTCTTCTAAAATAACAGTTTTTTCCCGAAATGCTACAAAGAAAACTTAATATAATGTAAACAAACAGTAGTATGGCATGCATCGAAATCCGAAACCAAATCCTGAGGTGTCAGTCAGATCCTTAGATAGCAAATATACAATAGTGCAACTTACATAGGGCATTGGTTTTTGAAAAGGAAAATCGCCAAATTTGAAGTCGCTGTATGTTGGAAAATAGGGTATTTGTGGCTGTACATGGTTCAAGGCGGCACACAGAAACGCAATAAGTAGTAGGTTGTTCATGATTCTTGTGCAGTCAGGCAACTTTGGATAGCTCTGTACTGTTTGTAGGTGCAAGTATGCAGACTTGTCAAGCGAGTTTTTTATGTTTTTTCGAAAAAAAATCGTTTTTTTCTAAGAATGTAATCAAACTCTTTTTTGAAGATTTTTGAAAAATATTATTTAATAAATAGAAAATGTTTTGCCATGTTTTTCCAACTGCGTTCGCTTATTGGGGAAAATATAGTGAAATTATTGAACGGCAGAAATCTAGCCTGATAGATAAGTCTTCGTTAGCCCTGAGTATATTGTTTGTTGTAAAATTTCGTTTCTGTATGAGTAGTTGTTTTAGGTGGTTTGAGTCAAATATAACTCAGTATGTAAAGAACAGACAAAAAAGTGTTCCTTCAGATCAGCACAACTCTCTCCAAACTTGCCTGAACCTTACACTAAAGTCTATTGCAAAACAACAGACAAAAAGGCAATGCTGGAATAGTAAGTTTTACTTAGCTTTTAGTACTGCTACTTTCAGACTATCTTCAATGCTTTCAAGATAGACACTCGACGAATTTATATAGCCAATCAGTCTGCTATAGCTTATTGGTTTGCTCTTATTGCTAATAAGCTCTTGAGATTAGCTTCGACTGCTTTTCAGGCATGTGAACTGCCATGAATGCTTATATACTCACTCACATCACGATGTATACACAGTCGGGAATTCATATTCTTCATTCTTATATATGTACATGGCGAGGGGTACGTAGGGGTACTGTATGTAGGTGATTTGCCCGTTTGGTGGGGTATTGGGGAACAAAAGTTTAAAAATTTCCAAAACGCTAAGAATTGTGTTTTTAGGTGTTTTATTCAACAAATAATACTGAATTCACATTCTGAAGCAGTTGAAGTTCTTTTTTAAGCTAGAACAAACAGCCTTCTAAAAATCACATCACTCATTCGGAACTGTTAACTTTGCCATGGAAAGTTTCAGATTCAGTCAAGCTCCTACAAATAACCGTTTTTTAAAAAGATATTATAAATTATTATTTTATCTAACATCAAAGCCGCCTCTAGCCGTTGGAAGAACGAATGTTTTAATGCAACTTTATCAACAAAGCCTGTTTAAACTATAAACCTTCCTTTATCAGCCAGTCATCTAGCGTTATTCTAACCGACCTGTGTATGAAGCTTGGAGCTGTCTAAGAATTAGCGCAACTGGCGATAACTCAGATTACATCTTTGGCTGAACCGCTATGTATCTATGACTCCTATAGTTCAGCTAATTGAGTGTCTATGTTAGAGGAACTCTTATCCGAAACTATATAACATAGGTAAGTTTCATCTATAGTCATGCGATTGCTTGGTGAATCTGAACTCGAAAATGAACACTATTCTATGTATTGCAGTCTTGCTTTTGCTATTTCTAGTTGACCAATCCGGGTCAAGGCCTTATCAAGCTATCAGAGATGACCGTAATCAATCTCACAGATCTAAGCCTCACGCCATTTTGAAGCCTAGATGCAAGAAAGGTTGGAGGAATCTGTTCACAGGTAACATGTTTGTTATTAGTTT